>CM023137.1:0-23793 GCA_013133815.1 Cromileptes altivelis | reverse complement strand
CTTTCCAGTAGGATATGGGCAGAGGTTGAGGGAGCTGATTTTGAAATCTCCCCAGCAACTTTTGAAAGACCCGACAAGGCCGTTTTCCAGGATTTGTGTAAATCCTGGGGCTGTGCTGAGCTTGTTCTTCTGAGAATGAACCGAGGAGAACAAGAAATCGATCACATAGCCAGCACCTTCAAACATCATCTGATGAAGCCACCGAAGCAACAAAGTGCCATCTGCAGACTCTTTTCCAGTCTGGGCCAAGCTATCTCCAAGCCCTTCACTTGGACCTGGGCCAGAGTCACTGCCATTTAGGTGACAGGATTCATGCTGGAGGAAAAAATTGGCGTGAGGCCTTTTTCCTCCAGCATGAATGCAATGGGCTCTGTGCACCAGCATGAGTATTTACACATTATTGCTGAGTGGCTCCAAAGCGAAGGGAGCGCCGATTTTTTTTTTTTTTTTTTGTGTGTGTGTGTGTGTGATAGTGATAGTGTCGTGATAGTGTCGTGAGTGACATCAGCGAGTCTGCTGGTGCAGCAGTCAGGGCAGATAAACCCAAGATAACTCTTCCGTTGGCTAAACAGTATGCCAAACAGTTGATACATGGTGCTGCGAGAAATCTGAAGAAAGTTTTCTCGTCAAACAGCAAAGTGAAAAGCAGAGAATCACTGCAATCCTTTGCTGACTCTGTTTCTGAACTGCTCCGACCAGAGGGTGGTGAGAAACACCCAGCTGATGAAGAGAGGCAGTTAGAAAACCTGCAACATATCACAGAGGGTAGAGACCTGGTCTTTACAGAGGCACTGAGGAGCCTCCTTTCTGAATACACCATTGACGTGATGACTCCAGAGTCATTTTGTCAGCTTGGGCCATTCAGAAATACACAGGCCATCATCAGGAGGGCTACTTGCAGGACAGTGTGGCGTTTCCAGCTACTGCTGAGGTGGTGGCTGACATATCAGGCTGGCATCCATTGTGACCATGTCATGACGGCTTTAAATGCCACTGAGCCAACCTCACCAGCACCCGCAGTCACAGTACCTGAGACAGGTGCTGAACCGGTGCTCCACTTACCACCAGACCAGGATTCAGAGATCGACAGACTCTCTGTCAGATTACTTGTCAACAAGCTTGTCACCAGAGTCTGTAAAAAGGCTAAGATCCACGTCAGATCTGAAGACCTCTATGTCATCGTTGACCACCTTTCCAGTAGGATATGGGCAGAGGTTGAGGGAGCTGATTTTGAAATCTCCCCAGCAACTTTTGAAAGACCCGACAAGGCCGTTTTCCAGGATTTGTGTAAATCCTGGGGCTGTGCTGAGCTTGTTCTTCTGAGAATGAACCGAGGAGAACAAGAAATCGATCACATAGCCAGCACCTTCAAACATCATCTGATGAAGCCACCGAAGCAACAAAGTGCCATCTGCAGACTCTTTTCCAGTCTGGGCCAAGCTATCTCCAAGCCCTTCACTTGGACCTGGGCCAGAGTCACTGCCATTTAGGTGACAGGATTCATGCTGGAGGAAAAAATTGGCGTGAGGCCTTTTTCCTCCAGCATGAATGCAATGGGCTCTGTGCACCAGCATGAGTATTTACACATTATTGCTGAGTGGCTCCAAAGCGAAGGGAGCGCCGATTTTTTTTTTTTTTTTTGTGTGTGTGTGTGTGTGATAGTGATAGTGTCGTGATAGTGTCGTGAGTGACATCAGCGAGTCTGCTGGTGCAGCAGTCAGGGCAGATAAACCCAAGATAACTCTTCCGTTGGCTAAACAGTATGCCAAACAGTTGATACATGGTGCTGCGAGAAATCTGAAGAAAGTTTTCTCGTCAAACAGCAAAGTGAAAAGCAGAGAATCACTGCAATCCTTTGCTGACTCTGTTTCTGAACTGCTCCGACCAGAGGGTGGTGAGAAACACCCAGCTGATGAAGAGAGGCAGTTAGAAAACCTGCAACATATCACAGAGGGTAGAGACCTGGTCTTTACAGAGGCACTGAGGAGCCTCCTTTCTGAATACACCATTGACGTGATGACTCCAGAGTCATTTTGTCAGCTTGGGCCATTCAGAAATACACAGGCCATCATCAGGAGGGCTACTTGCAGGACAGTGTGGCGTTTCCAGCTACTGCTGAGGTGGTGGCTGACATATCAGGCTGGCATCCATTGTGACCATGTCATGACGGCTTTAAATGCCACTGAGCCAACCTCACCAGCACCCGCAGTCACAGTACCTGAGACAGGTGCTGAACCGGTGCTCCACTTACCACCAGACCAGGATTCAGAGATCGACAGACTCTCTGTCAGATTACTTGTCAACAAGCTTGTCACCAGAGTCTGTAAAAAGGCTAAGATCCACGTCAGATCTGAAGACCTCTATGTCATCGTTGACCACCTTTCCAGTAGGATATGGGCAGAGGTTGAGGGAGCTGATTTTGAAATCTCCCCAGCAACTTTTGAAAGACCCGACAAGGCCGTTTTCCAGGATTTGTGTAAATCCTGGGGCTGTGCTGAGCTTGTTCTTCTGAGAATGAACCGAGGAGAACAAGAAATCGATCACATAGCCAGCACCTTCAAACATCATCTGATGAAGCCACCGAAGCAACAAAGTGCCATCTGCAGACTCTTTTCCAGTCTGGGCCAAGCTATCTCCAAGCCCTTCACTTGGACCTGGGCCAGAGTCACTGCCATTTAGGTGACAGGATTCATGCTGGAGGAAAAAATTGGCGTGAGGCCTTTTTCCTCCAGCATGAATGCAATGGGCTCTGTGCACCAGCATGAGTATTTACACATTATTGCTGAGTGGCTCCAAAGCGAAGGGAGCGCCGATTTTTTTTTTTTTTTTTTGTGTGTGTGTGTGTGTGATAGTGATAGTGTCGTGATAGTGTCGTGAGTGACATCAGCGAGTCTGCTGGTGCAGCAGTCAGGGCAGATAAACCCAAGATAACTCTTCCGTTGGCTAAACAGTATGCCAAACAGTTGATACATGGTGCTGCGAGAAATCTGAAGAAAGTTTTCTCGTCAAACAGCAAAGTGAAAAGCAGAGAATCACTGCAATCCTTTGCTGACTCTGTTTCTGAACTGCTCCGACCAGAGGGTGGTGAGAAACACCCAGCTGATGAAGAGAGGCAGTTAGAAAACCTGCAACATATCACAGAGGGTAGAGACCTGGTCTTTACAGAGGCACTGAGGAGCCTCCTTTCTGAATACACCATTGACGTGATGACTCCAGAGTCATTTTGTCAGCTTGGGCCATTCAGAAATACACAGGCCATCATCAGGAGGGCTACTTGCAGGACAGTGTGGCGTTTCCAGCTACTGCTGAGGTGGTGGCTGACATATCAGGCTGGCATCCATTGTGACCATGTCATGACGGCTTTAAATGCCACTGAGCCAACCTCACCAGCACCCGCAGTCACAGTACCTGAGACAGGTGCTGAACCGGTGCTCCACTTACCACCAGACCAGGATTCAGAGATCGACAGACTCTCTGTCAGATTACTTGTCAACAAGCTTGTCACCAGAGTCTGTAAAAAGGCTAAGATCCACGTCAGATCTGAAGACCTCTATGTCATCGTTGACCACCTTTCCAGTAGGATATGGGCAGAGGTTGAGGGAGCTGATTTTGAAATCTCCCCAGCAACTTTTGAAAGACCCGACAAGGCCGTTTTCCAGGATTTGTGTAAATCCTGGGGCTGTGCTGAGCTTGTTCTTCTGAGAATGAACCGAGGAGAACAAGAAATCGATCACATAGCCAGCACCTTCAAACATCATCTGATGAAGCCACCGAAGCAACAAAGTGCCATCTGCAGACTCTTTTCCAGTCTGGGCCAAGCTATCTCCAAGCCCTTCACTTGGACCTGGGCCAGAGTCACTGCCATTTAGGTGACAGGATTCATGCTGGAGGAAAAAATTGGCGTGAGGCCTTTTTCCTCCAGCATGAATGCAATGGGCTCTGTGCACCAGCATGAGTATTTACACATTATTGCTGAGTGGCTCCAAAGCGAAGGGAGCGCCGATTTTTTTTTTTTTTTTTTTTGTGTGTGTGTGTGTGTGTGTGATAGTGATAGTGAGTGTCGTGAGTGACATCAGCGAGTCTGCTGGTGCAGCAGTCAGGGCAGATAAACCCAAGATAACTCTTCCGTTGGCTAAACAGTATGCCAAACAGTTGATACATGGTGCTGCGAGAAATCTGAAGAAAGTTTTCTCGTCAAACAGCAAAGTGAAAAGCAGAGAATCACTGCAATCCTTTGCTGACTCTGTTTCTGAACTGCTCCGACCAGAGGGTGGTGAGAAACACCCAGCTGATGAAGAGAGGCAGTTAGAAAACCTGCAACATATCACAGAGGGTAGAGACCTGGTCTTTACAGAGGCACTGAGGAGCCTCCTTTCTGAATACACCATTGACGTGATGACTCCAGAGTCATTTTGTCAGCTTGGGCCATTCAGAAATACACAGGCCATCATCAGGAGGGCTACTTGCAGGACAGTGTGGCGTTTCCAGCTACTGCTGAGGTGGTGGCTGACATATCAGGCTGGCATCCATTGTGACCATGTCATGACGGCTTTAAATGCCACTGAGCCAACCTCACCAGCACCCGCAGTCACAGTACCTGAGACAGGTGCTGAACCGGTGCTCCACTTACCACCAGACCAGGATTCAGAGATCGACAGACTCTCTGTCAGATTACTTGTCAACAAGCTTGTCACCAGAGTCTGTAAAAAGGCTAAGATCCACGTCAGATCTGAAGACCTCTATGTCATCGTTGACCACCTTTCCAGTAGGATATGGGCAGAGGTTGAGGGAGCTGATTTTGAAATCTCCCCAGCAACTTTTGAAAGACCCGACAAGGCCGTTTTCCAGGATTTGTGTAAATCCTGGGGCTGTGCTGAGCTTGTTCTTCTGAGAATGAACCGAGGAGAACAAGAAATCGATCACATAGCCAGCACCTTCAAACATCATCTGATGAAGCCACCGAAGCAACAAAGTGCCATCTGCAGACTCTTTTCCAGTCTGGGCCAAGCTATCTCCAAGCCCTTCACTTGGACCTGGGCCAGAGTCACTGCCATTTAGGTGACAGGATTCATGCTGGAGGAAAAAATTGGCGTGAGGCCTTTTTCCTCCAGCATGAATGCAATGGGCTCTGTGCACCAGCATGAGTATTTACACATTATTGCTGAGTGGCTCCAAAGCGAAGGGAGCGCCGATTTTTTTTTTTTTTTGTGTGTGTGTGTGTGTGTGTGTAGTGATAGTGTCGTGATAGTGTCGTGAGTGACATCAGCGAGTCTGCTGGTGCAGCAGTCAGGGCAGATAAACCCAAGATAACTCTTCCGTTGGCTAAACAGTATGCCAAACAGTTGATACATGGTGCTGCGAGAAATCTGAAGAAAGTTTTCTCGTCAAACAGCAAAGTGAAAAGCAGAGAATCACTGCAATCCTTTGCTGACTCTGTTTCTGAACTGCTCCGACCAGAGGGTGGTGAGAAACACCCAGCTGATGAAGAGAGGCAGTTAGAAAACCTGCAACATATCACAGAGGGTAGAGACCTGGTCTTTACAGAGGCACTGAGGAGCCTCCTTTCTGAATACACCATTGACGTGATGACTCCAGAGTCATTTTGTCAGCTTGGGCCATTCAGAAATACACAGGCCATCATCAGGAGGGCTACTTGCAGGACAGTGTGGCGTTTCCAGCTACTGCTGAGGTGGTGGCTGACATATCAGGCTGGCATCCATTGTGACCATGTCATGACGGCTTTAAATGCCACTGAGCCAACCTCACCAGCACCCGCAGTCACAGTACCTGAGACAGGTGCTGAACCGGTGCTCCACTTACCACCAGACCAGGATTCAGAGATCGACAGACTCTCTGTCAGATTACTTGTCAACAAGCTTGTCACCAGAGTCTGTAAAAAGGCTAAGATCCACGTCAGATCTGAAGACCTCTATGTCATCGTTGACCACCTTTCCAGTAGGATATGGGCAGAGGTTGAGGGAGCTGATTTTGAAATCTCCCCAGCAACTTTTGAAAGACCCGACAAGGCCGTTTTCCAGGATTTGTGTAAATCCTGGGGCTGTGCTGAGCTTGTTCTTCTGAGAATGAACCGAGGAGAACAAGAAATCGATCACATAGCCAGCACCTTCAAACATCATCTGATGAAGCCACCGAAGCAACAAAGTGCCATCTGCAGACTCTTTTCCAGTCTGGGCCAAGCTATCTCCAAGCCCTTCACTTGGACCTGGGCCAGAGTCACTGCCATTTAGGTGACAGGATTCATGCTGGAGGAAAAAATTGGCGTGAGGCCTTTTTCCTCCAGCATGAATGCAATGGGCTCTGTGCACCAGCATGAGTATTTACACATTATTGCTGAGTGGCTCCAAAGCGAAGGGAGCGCCGATTTTTTTTTTTTTTTTTTGTGTGTGTGTGTGATAGTGATAGTGTCGTGAGTGACATCAGCGAGTCTGCTGGTGCAGCAGTCAGGGCAGATAAACCCAAGATAACTCTTCCGTTGGCTAAACAGTATGCCAAACAGTTGATACATGGTGCTGCGAGAAATCTGAAGAAAGTTTTCTCGTCAAACAGCAAAGTGAAAAGCAGAGAATCACTGCAATCCTTTGCTGACTCTGTTTCTGAACTGCTCCGACCAGAGGGTGGTGAGAAACACCCAGCTGATGAAGAGAGGCAGTTAGAAAACCTGCAACATATCACAGAGGGTAGAGACCTGGTCTTTACAGAGGCACTGAGGAGCCTCCTTTCTGAATACACCATTGACGTGATGACTCCAGAGTCATTTTGTCAGCTTGGGCCATTCAGAAATACACAGGCCATCATCAGGAGGGCTACTTGCAGGACAGTGTGGCGTTTCCAGCTACTGCTGAGGTGGTGGCTGACATATCAGGCTGGCATCCATTGTGACCATGTCATGACGGCTTTAAATGCCACTGAGCCAACCTCACCAGCACCCGCAGTCACAGTACCTGAGACAGGTGCTGAACCGGTGCTCCACTTACCACCAGACCAGGATTCAGAGATCGACAGACTCTCTGTCAGATTACTTGTCAACAAGCTTGTCACCAGAGTCTGTAAAAAGGCTAAGATCCACGTCAGATCTGAAGACCTCTATGTCATCGTTGACCACCTTTCCAGTAGGATATGGGCAGAGGTTGAGGGAGCTGATTTTGAAATCTCCCCAGCAACTTTTGAAAGACCCGACAAGGCCGTTTTCCAGGATTTGTGTAAATCCTGGGGCTGTGCTGAGCTTGTTCTTCTGAGAATGAACCGAGGAGAACAAGAAATCGATCACATAGCCAGCACCTTCAAACATCATCTGATGAAGCCACCGAAGCAACAAAGTGCCATCTGCAGACTCTTTTCCAGTCTGGGCCAAGCTATCTCCAAGCCCTTCACTTGGACCTGGGCCAGAGTCACTGCCATTTAGGTGACAGGATTCATGCTGGAGGAAAAAATTGGCGTGAGGCCTTTTTCCTCCAGCATGAATGCAATGGGCTCTGTGCACCAGCATGAGTATTTACACATTATTGCTGAGTGGCTCCAAAGCGAAGGGAGCGCCGATTTTTTTTTTTGTGTGTGTGTGTGTGTGATAGTGATAGTGTCGTGATAGTGTCGTGAGTGACATCAGCGAGTCTGCTGGTGCAGCAGTCAGGGCAGATAAACCCAAGATAACTCTTCCGTTGGCTAAACAGTATGCCAAACAGTTGATACATGGTGCTGCGAGAAATCTGAAGAAAGTTTTCTCGTCAAACAGCAAAGTGAAAAGCAGAGAATCACTGCAATCCTTTGCTGACTCTGTTTCTGAACTGCTCCGACCAGAGGGTGGTGAGAAACACCCAGCTGATGAAGAGAGGCAGTTAGAAAACCTGCAACATATCACAGAGGGTAGAGACCTGGTCTTTACAGAGGCACTGAGGAGCCTCCTTTCTGAATACACCATTGACGTGATGACTCCAGAGTCATTTTGTCAGCTTGGGCCATTCAGAAATACACAGGCCATCATCAGGAGGGCTACTTGCAGGACAGTGTGGCGTTTCCAGCTACTGCTGAGGTGGTGGCTGACATATCAGGCTGGCATCCATTGTGACCATGTCATGACGGCTTTAAATGCCACTGAGCCAACCTCACCAGCACCCGCAGTCACAGTACCTGAGACAGGTGCTGAACCGGTGCTCCACTTACCACCAGACCAGGATTCAGAGATCGACAGACTCTCTGTCAGATTACTTGTCAACAAGCTTGTCACCAGAGTCTGTAAAAAGGCTAAGATCCACGTCAGATCTGAAGACCTCTATGTCATCGTTGACCACCTTTCCAGTAGGATATGGGCAGAGGTTGAGGGAGCTGATTTTGAAATCTCCCCAGCAACTTTTGAAAGACCCGACAAGGCCGTTTTCCAGGATTTGTGTAAATCCTGGGGCTGTGCTGAGCTTGTTCTTCTGAGAATGAACCGAGGAGAACAAGAAATCGATCACATAGCCAGCACCTTCAAACATCATCTGATGAAGCCACCGAAGCAACAAAGTGCCATCTGCAGACTCTTTTCCAGTCTGGGCCAAGCTATCTCCAAGCCCTTCACTTGGACCTGGGCCAGAGTCACTGCCATTTAGGTGACAGGATTCATGCTGGAGGAAAAAATTGGCGTGAGGCCTTTTTCCTCCAGCATGAATGCAATGGGCTCTGTGCACCAGCATGAGTATTTACACATTATTGCTGAGTGGCTCCAAAGCGAAGGGAGCGCCGATTTTTTTTTTTTTTTTTGTGTGTGTGTGTGTGTGTGTGATAGTGATAGTGTAGTGATAGTGTCGTGAGTGACATCAGCGAGTCTGCTGGTGCAGCAGTCAGGGCAGATAAACCCAAGATAACTCTTCCGTTGGCTAAACAGTATGCCAAACAGTTGATACATGGTGCTGCGAGAAATCTGAAGAAAGTTTTCTCGTCAAACAGCAAAGTGAAAAGCAGAGAATCACTGCAATCCTTTGCTGACTCTGTTTCTGAACTGCTCCGACCAGAGGGTGGTGAGAAACACCCAGCTGATGAAGAGAGGCAGTTAGAAAACCTGCAACATATCACAGAGGGTAGAGACCTGGTCTTTACAGAGGCACTGAGGAGCCTCCTTTCTGAATACACCATTGACGTGATGACTCCAGAGTCATTTTGTCAGCTTGGGCCATTCAGAAATACACAGGCCATCATCAGGAGGGCTACTTGCAGGACAGTGTGGCGTTTCCAGCTACTGCTGAGGTGGTGGCTGACATATCAGGCTGGCATCCATTGTGACCATGTCATGACGGCTTTAAATGCCACTGAGCCAACCTCACCAGCACCCGCAGTCACAGTACCTGAGACAGGTGCTGAACCGGTGCTCCACTTACCACCAGACCAGGATTCAGAGATCGACAGACTCTCTGTCAGATTACTTGTCAACAAGCTTGTCACCAGAGTCTGTAAAAAGGCTAAGATCCACGTCAGATCTGAAGACCTCTATGTCATCGTTGACCACCTTTCCAGTAGGATATGGGCAGAGGTTGAGGGAGCTGATTTTGAAATCTCCCCAGCAACTTTTGAAAGACCCGACAAGGCCGTTTTCCAGGATTTGTGTAAATCCTGGGGCTGTGCTGAGCTTGTTCTTCTGAGAATGAACCGAGGAGAACAAGAAATCGATCACATAGCCAGCACCTTCAAACATCATCTGATGAAGCCACCGAAGCAACAAAGTGCCATCTGCAGACTCTTTTCCAGTCTGGGCCAAGCTATCTCCAAGCCCTTCACTTGGACCTGGGCCAGAGTCACTGCCATTTAGGTGACAGGATTCATGCTGGAGGAAAAAATTGGCGTGAGGCCTTTTTCCTCCAGCATGAATGCAATGGGCTCTGTGCACCAGCATGAGTATTTACACATTATTGCTGAGTGGCTCCAAAGCGAAGGGAGCGCCGATTTTTTTTTTTTTTTTGTGTGTGTGATAGTGATAGTGTCGTGAGTGACATCAGCGAGTCTGCTGGTGCAGCAGTCAGGGCAGATAAACCCAAGATAACTCTTCCGTTGGCTAAACAGTATGCCAAACAGTTGATACATGGTGCTGCGAGAAATCTGAAGAAAGTTTTCTCGTCAAACAGCAAAGTGAAAAGCAGAGAATCACTGCAATCCTTTGCTGACTCTGTTTCTGAACTGCTCCGACCAGAGGGTGGTGAGAAACACCCAGCTGATGAAGAGAGGCAGTTAGAAAACCTGCAACATATCACAGAGGGTAGAGACCTGGTCTTTACAGAGGCACTGAGGAGCCTCCTTTCTGAATACACCATTGACGTGATGACTCCAGAGTCATTTTGTCAGCTTGGGCCATTCAGAAATACACAGGCCATCATCAGGAGGGCTACTTGCAGGACAGTGTGGCGTTTCCAGCTACTGCTGAGGTGGTGGCTGACATATCAGGCTGGCATCCATTGTGACCATGTCATGACGGCTTTAAATGCCACTGAGCCAACCTCACCAGCACCCGCAGTCACAGTACCTGAGACAGGTGCTGAACCGGTGCTCCACTTACCACCAGACCAGGATTCAGAGATCGACAGACTCTCTGTCAGATTACTTGTCAACAAGCTTGTCACCAGAGTCTGTAAAAAGGCTAAGATCCACGTCAGATCTGAAGACCTCTATGTCATCGTTGACCACCTTTCCAGTAGGATATGGGCAGAGGTTGAGGGAGCTGATTTTGAAATCTCCCCAGCAACTTTTGAAAGACCCGACAAGGCCGTTTTCCAGGATTTGTGTAAATCCTGGGGCTGTGCTGAGCTTGTTCTTCTGAGAATGAACCGAGGAGAACAAGAAATCGATCACATAGCCAGCACCTTCAAACATCATCTGATGAAGCCACCGAAGCAACAAAGTGCCATCTGCAGACTCTTTTCCAGTCTGGGCCAAGCTATCTCCAAGCCCTTCACTTGGACCTGGGCCAGAGTCACTGCCATTTAGGTGACAGGATTCATGCTGGAGGAAAAAATTGGCGTGAGGCCTTTTTCCTCCAGCATGAATGCAATGGGCTCTGTGCACCAGCATGAGTATTTACACATTATTGCTGAGTGGCTCCAAAGCGAAGGGAGCGCCGATTTTTTTTTTTTTTGTGTGTGTGTGTGTGTGTGTGTGTGATAGTGATAGTGTCGTGAGTGACATCAGCGAGTCTGCTGGTGCAGCAGTCAGGGCAGATAAACCCAAGATAACTCTTCCGTTGGCTAAACAGTATGCCAAACAGTTGATACATGGTGCTGCGAGAAATCTGAAGAAAGTTTTCTCGTCAAACAGCAAAGTGAAAAGCAGAGAATCACTGCAATCCTTTGCTGACTCTGTTTCTGAACTGCTCCGACCAGAGGGTGGTGAGAAACACCCAGCTGATGAAGAGAGGCAGTTAGAAAACCTGCAACATATCACAGAGGGTAGAGACCTGGTCTTTACAGAGGCACTGAGGAGCCTCCTTTCTGAATACACCATTGACGTGATGACTCCAGAGTCATTTTGTCAGCTTGGGCCATTCAGAAATACACAGGCCATCATCAGGAGGGCTACTTGCAGGACAGTGTGGCGTTTCCAGCTACTGCTGAGGTGGTGGCTGACATATCAGGCTGGCATCCATTGTGACCATGTCATGACGGCTTTAAATGCCACTGAGCCAACCTCACCAGCACCCGCAGTCACAGTACCTGAGACAGGTGCTGAACCGGTGCTCCACTTACCACCAGACCAGGATTCAGAGATCGACAGACTCTCTGTCAGATTACTTGTCAACAAGCTTGTCACCAGAGTCTGTAAAAAGGCTAAGATCCACGTCAGATCTGAAGACCTCTATGTCATCGTTGACCACCTTTCCAGTAGGATATGGGCAGAGGTTGAGGGAGCTGATTTTGAAATCTCCCCAGCAACTTTTGAAAGACCCGACAAGGCCGTTTTCCAGGATTTGTGTAAATCCTGGGGCTGTGCTGAGCTTGTTCTTCTGAGAATGAACCGAGGAGAACAAGAAATCGATCACATAGCCAGCACCTTCAAACATCATCTGATGAAGCCACCGAAGCAACAAAGTGCCATCTGCAGACTCTTTTCCAGTCTGGGCCAAGCTATCTCCAAGCCCTTCACTTGGACCTGGGCCAGAGTCACTGCCATTTAGGTGACAGGATTCATGCTGGAGGAAAAAATTGGCGTGAGGCCTTTTTCCTCCAGCATGAATGCAATGGGCTCTGTGCACCAGCATGAGTATTTACACATTATTGCTGAGTGGCTCCAAAGCGAAGGGAGCGCCGATTTTTTTTTTTTTTTTTTTTTGTGTGTGTGTGTGATAGTGATAGTGTCGTGAGTGACATCAGCGAGTCTGCTGGTGCAGCAGTCAGGGCAGATAAACCCAAGATAACTCTTCCGTTGGCTAAACAGTATGCCAAACAGTTGATACATGGTGCTGCGAGAAATCTGAAGAAAGTTTTCTCGTCAAACAGCAAAGTGAAAAGCAGAGAATCACTGCAATCCTTTGCTGACTCTGTTTCTGAACTGCTCCGACCAGAGGGTGGTGAGAAACACCCAGCTGATGAAGAGAGGCAGTTAGAAAACCTGCAACATATCACAGAGGGTAGAGACCTGGTCTTTACAGAGGCACTGAGGAGCCTCCTTTCTGAATACACCATTGACGTGATGACTCCAGAGTCATTTTGTCAGCTTGGGCCATTCAGAAATACACAGGCCATCATCAGGAGGGCTACTTGCAGGACAGTGTGGCGTTTCCAGCTACTGCTGAGGTGGTGGCTGACATATCAGGCTGGCATCCATTGTGACCATGTCATGACGGCTTTAAATGCCACTGAGCCAACCTCACCAGCACCCGCAGTCACAGTACCTGAGACAGGTGCTGAACCGGTGCTCCACTTACCACCAGACCAGGATTCAGAGATCGACAGACTCTCTGTCAGATTACTTGTCAACAAGCTTGTCACCAGAGTCTGTAAAAAGGCTAAGATCCACGTCAGATCTGAAGACCTCTATGTCATCGTTGACCACCTTTCCAGTAGGATATGGGCAGAGGTTGAGGGAGCTGATTTTGAAATCTCCCCAGCAACTTTTGAAAGACCCGACAAGGCCGTTTTCCAGGATTTGTGTAAATCCTGGGGCTGTGCTGAGCTTGTTCTTCTGAGAATGAACCGAGGAGAACAAGAAATCGATCACATAGCCAGCACCTTCAAACATCATCTGATGAAGCCACCGAAGCAACAAAGTGCCATCTGCAGACTCTTTTCCAGTCTGGGCCAAGCTATCTCCAAGCCCTTCACTTGGACCTGGGCCAGAGTCACTGCCATTTAGGTGACAGGATTCATGCTGGAGGAAAAAATTGGCGTGAGGCCTTTTTCCTCCAGCATGAATGCAATGGGCTCTGTGCACCAGCATGAGTATTTACACATTATTGCTGAGTGGCTCCAAAGCGAAGGGAGCGCCGATTTTTTTTTTTTTTTTTTTGTGTGTGTGTGTGTGTGTGATAGTGATAGTGTCGTGATAGTGTCGTGAGTGACATCAGCGAGTCTGCTGGTGCAGCAGTCAGGGCAGATAAACCCAAGATAACTCTTCCGTTGGCTAAACAGTATGCCAAACAGTTGATACATGGTGCTGCGAGAAATCTGAAGAAAGTTTTCTCGTCAAACAGCAAAGTGAAAAGCAGAGAATCACTGCAATCCTTTGCTGACTCTGTTTCTGAACTGCTCCGACCAGAGGGTGGTGAGAAACACCCAGCTGATGAAGAGAGGCAGTTAGAAAACCTGCAACATATCACAGAGGGTAGAGACCTGGTCTTTACAGAGGCACTGAGGAGCCTCCTTTCTGAATACACCATTGACGTGATGACTCCAGAGTCATTTTGTCAGCTTGGGCCATTCAGAAATACACAGGCCATCATCAGGAGGGCTACTTGCAGGACAGTGTGGCGTTTCCAGCTACTGCTGAGGTGGTGGCTGACATATCAGGCTGGCATCCATTGTGACCATGTCATGACGGCTTTAAATGCCACTGAGCCAACCTCACCAGCACCCGCAGTCACAGTACCTGAGACAGGTGCTGAACCGGTGCTCCACTTACCACCAGACCAGGATTCAGAGATCGACAGACTCTCTGTCAGATTACTTGTCAACAAGCTTGTCACCAGAGTCTGTAAAAAGGCTAAGATCCACGTCAGATCTGAAGACCTCTATGTCATCGTTGACCACCTTTCCAGTAGGATATGGGCAGAGGTTGAGGGAGCTGATTTTGAAATCTCCCCAGCAACTTTTGAAAGACCCGACAAGGCCGTTTTCCAGGATTTGTGTAAATCCTGGGGCTGTGCTGAGCTTGTTCTTCTGAGAATGAACCGAGGAGAACAAGAAATCGATCACATAGCCAGCACCTTCAAACATCATCTGATGAAGCCACCGAAGCAACAAAGTGCCATCTGCAGACTCTTTTCCAGTCTGGGCCAAGCTATCTCCAAGCCCTTCACTTGGACCTGGGCCAGAGTCACTGCCATTTAGGTGACAGGATTCATGCTGGAGGAAAAAATTGGCGTGAGGCCTTTTTCCTCCAGCATGAATGCAATGGGCTCTGTGCACCAGCATGAGTATTTACACATTATTGCTGAGTGGCTCCAAAGCGAAGGGAGCGCCGATTTTTTTTTTTGTGTGTGTGTGTGTGTGTGTGATAGTGATAGTGTCGTGATAGTGTCGTGAGTGACATCAGCGAGTCTGCTGGTGCAGCAGTCAGGGCAGATAAACCCAAGATAACTCTTCCGTTGGCTAAACAGTATGCCAAACAGTTGATACATGGTGCTGCGAGAAATCTGAAGAAAGTTTTCTCGTCAAACAGCAAAGTGAAAAGCAGAGAATCACTGCAATCCTTTGCTGACTCTGTTTCTGAACTGCTCCGACCAGAGGGTGGTGAGAAACACCCAGCTGATGAAGAGAGGCAGTTAGAAAACCTGCAACATATCACAGAGGGTAGAGACCTGGTCTTTACAGAGGCACTGAGGAGCCTCCTTTCTGAATACACCATTGACGTGATGACTCCAGAGTCATTTTGTCAGCTTGGGCCATTCAGAAATACACAGGCCATCATCAGGAGGGCTACTTGCAGGACAGTGTGGCGTTTCCAGCTACTGCTGAGGTGGTGGCTGACATATCAGGCTGGCATCCATTGTGACCATGTCATGACGGCTTTAAATGCCACTGAGCCAACCTCACCAGCACCCGCAGTCACAGTACCTGAGACAGGTGCTGAACCGGTGCTCCACTTACCACCAGACCAGGATTCAGAGATCGACAGACTCTCTGTCAGATTACTTGTCAACAAGCTTGTCACCAGAGTCTGTAAAAAGGCTAAGATCCACGTCAGATCTGAAGACCTCTATGTCATCGTTGACCACCTTTCCAGTAGGATATGGGCAGAGGTTGAGGGAGCTGATTTTGAAATCTCCCCAGCAACTTTTGAAAGACCCGACAAGGCCGTTTTCCAGGATTTGTGTAAATCCTGGGGCTGTGCTGAGCTTGTTCTTCTGAGAATGAACCGAGGAGAACAAGAAATCGATCACATAGCCAGCACCTTCAAACATCATCTGATGAAGCCACCGAAGCAACAAAGTGCCATCTGCAGACTCTTTTCCAGTCTGGGCCAAGCTATCTCCAAGCCCTTCACTTGGACCTGGGCCAGAGTCACTGCCATTTAGGTGACAGGATTCATGCTGGAGGAAAAAATTGGCGTGAGGCCTTTTTCCTCCAGCATGAATGCAATGGGCTCTGTGCACCAGCATGAGTATTTACACATTATTGCTGAGTGGCTCCAAAGCGAAGGGAGCGCCGATTTTTTTTTTTTGTGTGTGTGTGTGTGTGTGTGTGTGTAGTGATAGTGTCGTGATAGTGTCGTGAGTGACATCAGCGAGTCTGCTGGTGCAGCAGTCAGGGCAGATAAACCCAAGATAACTCTTCCGTTGGCTAAACAGTATGCCAAACAGTTGATACATGGTGCTGCGAGAAATCTGAAGAAAGTTTTCTCGTCAAACAGCAAAGTGAAAAGCAGAGAATCACTGCAATCCTTTGCTGACTCTGTTTCTGAACTGCTCCGACCAGAGGGTGGTGAGAAACACCCAGCTGATGAAGAGAGGCAGTTAGAAAACCTGCAACATATCGCAGAGGGTAGAGACCTGGTCTTTACAGAGGCACTGAGGAGCCTCCTTTCTGAATACACCATTGACGTGATGACTCCAGAGTCATTTTGTCAGCTTGGGCCATTCAGAAATACACAGGCCATCATCAGGAGGGCTACTTGCAGGACAGTGTGGCGTTTCCAGCTACTGCTGAGGTGGTGGCTGACATATCAGGCTGGCATCCATTGTGACCATGTCATGACGGCTTTAAATGCCACTGAGCCAACCTCACCAGCACCCGCAGTCACAGTACCTGAGACAGGTGCTGAACCGGTGCTCCACTTACCACCAGACCAGGATTCAGAGATCGACAGACTCTCTGTCAGATTACTTGTCAACAAGCTTGTCACCAGAGTCTGTAAAAAGGCTAAGATCCACGTCAGATCTGAAGACCTCTATGTCATCGTTGACCACCTTTCCAGTAGGATATGGGCAGAGGTTGAGGGAGCTGATTTTGAAATCTCCCCAGCAACTTTTGAAAGACCCGACAAGGCCGTTTTCCAGGATTTGTGTAAATCCTGGGGCTGTGCTGAGCTTGTTCTTCTGAGAATGAACCGAGGAGAACAAGAAATCGATCACATAGCCAGCACCTTCAAACATCATCTGATGAAGCCACCGAAGCAACAAAGTGCCATCTGCAGACTCTTTTCCAGTCTGGGCCAAGCTATCTCCAAGCCCTTCACTTGGACCTGGGCCAGAGTCACTGCCATTTAGGTGACAGGATTCATGCTGGAGGAAAAAATTGGCGTGAGGCCTTTTTCCTCCAGCATGAATGCAATGGGCTCTGTGCACCAGCATGAGTATTTACACATTATTGCTGAGTGGCTCCAAAGCGAAGGGAGCGCCGATTTTTTTTTTTTTTTTTTGTGTGTGTGATAGTGATAGTGTCGTGAGTGACATCAGCGAGTCTGCTGGTGCAGCAGTCAGGGCAGATAAACCCAAGATAACTCTTCCGTTGGCTAAACAGTATGCCAAACAGTTGATACATGGTGCTGCGAGAAATCTGAAGAAAGTTTTCTCGTCAAACAGCAAAGTGAAAAGCAGAGAATCACTGCAATCCTTTGCTGACTCTGTTTCTGAACTGCTCCGACCAGAGGGTGGTGAGAAACACCCAGCTGATGAAGAGAGGCAGTTAGAAAACCTGCAACATATCACAGAGGGTAGAGACCTGGTCTTTACAGAGGCACTGAGGAGCCTCCTTTCTGAATACACCATTGACGTGATGACTCCAGAGTCATTTTGTCAGCTTGGGCCATTCAGAAATACACAGGCCATCATCAGGAGGGCTACTTGCAGGACAGTGTGGCGTTTCCAGCTACTGCTGAGGTGGTGGCTGACATATCAGGCTGGCATCCATTGTGACCATGTCATGACGGCTTTAAATGCCACTGAGCCAACCTCACCAGCACCCGCAGTCACAGTACCTGAGACAGGTGCTGAACCGGTGCTCCACTTACCACCAGACCAGGATTCAGAGATCGACAGACTCTCTGTCAGATTACTTGTCAACAAGCTTGTCACCAGAGTCTGTAAAAAGGCTAAGATCCACGTCAGATCTGAAGACCTCTATGTCATCGTTGACCACCTTTCCAGTAGGATATGGGCAGAGGTTGAGGGAGCTGATTTTGAAATCTCCCCAGCAACTTTTGAAAGACCCGACAAGGCCGTTTTCCAGGATTTGTGTAAATCCTGGGGCTGTGCTGAGCTTGTTCTTCTGAGAATGAACCGAGGAGAACAAGAAATCGATCACATAGCCAGCACCTTCAAACATCATCTGATGAAGCCACCGAAGCAACAAAGTGCCATCTGCAGACTCTTTTCCAGTCTGGGCCAAGCTATCTCCAAGCCCTTCACTTGGACCTGGGCCAGAGTCACTGCCATTTAGGTGACAGGATTCATGCTGGAGGAAAAAATTGGCGTGAGGCCTTTTTCCTCCAGCATGAATGCAATGGGCTCTGTGCACCAGCATGAGTATTTACACATTATTGCTGAGTGGCTCCAAAGCGAAGGGAGCGCCGATTTTTTTTTTTTTTTTTTGTGTGTGTGTGTGTGATAGTGATAGTGTCGTGATAGTGTCGTGAGTGACATCAGCGAGTCTGCTGGTGCAGCAGTCAGGGCAGATAAACCCAAGATAACTCTTCCGTTGGCTAAACAGTATGCCAAACAGTTGATACATGGTGCTGCGAGAAATCTGAAGAAAGTTTTCTCGTCAAACAGCAAAGTGAAAAGCAGAGAATCACTGCAATCCTTTGCTGACTCTGTTTCTGAACTGCTCCGACCAGAGGGTGGTGAGAAACACCCAGCTGATGAAGAGAGGCAGTTAGAAAACCTGCAACATATCACAGAGGGTAGAGACCTGGTCTTTACAGAGGCACTGAGGAGCCTCCTTTCTGAATACACCATTGACGTGATGACTCCAGAGTCATTTTGTCAGCTTGGGCCATTCAGAAATACACAGGCCATCATCAGGAGGGCTACTTGCAGGACAGTGTGGCGTTTCCAGCTACTGCTGAGGTGGTGGCTGACATATCAGGCTGGCATCCATTGTGACCATGTCATGACGGCTTTAAATGCCACTGAGCCAACCTCACCAGCACCCGCAGTCACAGTACCTGAGACAGGTGCTGAACCGGTGCTCCACTTACCACCAGACCAGGATTCAGAGATCGACAGACTCTCTGTCAGATTACTTGTCAACAAGCTTGTCACCAGAGTCTGTAAAAAGGCTAAGATCCACGTCAGATCTGAAGACCTCTATGTCATCGTTGACCACCTTTCCAGTAGGATATGGGCAGAGGTTGAGGGAGCTGATTTTGAAATCTCCCCAGCAACTTTTGAAAGACCCGACAAGGCCGTTTTCCAGGATTTGTGTAAATCCTGGGGCTGTGCTGAGCTTGTTCTTCTGAGAATGAACCGAGGAGAACAAGAAATCGATCACATAGCCAGCACCTTCAAACATCATCTGATGAAGCCACCGAAGCAACAAAGTGCCATCTGCAGACTCTTTTCCAGTCTGGGCCAAGCTATCTCCAAGCCCTTCACTTGGACCTGGGCCAGAGTCACTGCCATTTAGGTGACAGGATTCATGCTGGAGGAAAAAATTGGCGTGAGGCCTTTGTCCTCCAGCATGAATGCAATGGGCTCTGTGCACCAGCATGAGTATTTACACATTATTGCTGAGTGGCTCCAAAGCGAAGGGAGCGCCGATTTTTTTTTTTTTTTTTTTTTTTTTTTTTTGTGTGTGTGATAGTGATAGTGTCGTGATAGTGTCGTGAGTGACATCAGCGAGTCTGCTGGTGCAGCAGTCAGGGCAGATAAACCCAAGATAACTCTTCCGTTGGCTAAACAGTATGCCAAACAGTTGATACATGGTGCTGCGAGAAATCTGAAGAAAGTTTTCTCGTCAAACAGCAAAGTGAAAAGCAGAGAATCACTGCAATCCTTTGCTGACTCTGTTTCTGAACTGCTCCGACCAGAGGGTGGTGAGAAACACCCAGCTGATGAAGAGAGGCAGTTAGAAAACCTGCAACATATCACAGAGGGTAGAGACCTGGTCTTTACAGAGGCACTGAGGAGCCTCCTTTCTGAATACACCATTGACGTGATGACTCCAGAGTCATTTTGTCAGCTTGGGCCATTCAGAAATACACAGGCCATCATCAGGAGGGCTACTTGCAGGACAGTGTGGCGTTTCCAGCTACTGCTGAGGTGGTGGCTGACATATCAGGCTGGCATCCATTGTGACCATGTCATGACGGCTTTAAATGCCACTGAGCCAACCTCACCAGCACCCGCAGTCACAGTACCTGAGACAGGTGCTGAACCGGTGCTCCACTTACCACCAGACCAGGATTCAGAGATCGACAGACTCTCTGTCAGATTACTTGTCAACAAGCTTGTCACCAGAGTCTGTAAAAAGGCTAAGATCCACGTCAGATCTGAAGACCTCTATGTCATCGTTGACCACCTTTCCAGTAGGATATGGGCAGAGGTTGAGGGAGCTGATTTTGAAATCTCCCCAGCAACTTTTGAAAGACCCGACAAGGCCGTTTTCCAGGATTTGTGTAAATCCTGGGGCTGTGCTGAGCTTGTTCTTCTGAGAATGAACCGAGGAGAACAAGAAATCGATCACATAGCCAGCACCTTCAAACATCATCTGATGAAGCCACCGAAGCAACAAAGTGCCATCTGCAGACTCTTTTCCAGTCTGGGCCAAGCTATCTCCAAGCCCTTCACTTGGACCTGGGCCAGAGTCACTGCCATTTAGGTGACAGGATTCATGCTGGAGGAAAAAATTGGCGTGAGGCCTTTTTCCTCCAGCATGAATGCAATGGGCTCTGTGCACCAGCATGAGTATTTACACATTATTGCTGAGTGGCTCCAAAGCGAAGGGAGCGCCGATTTTTTTTTTTTTTTTTTTTTTTTTTTTTTGTGTGTGTGTGTGATAGTGATAGTGTCGTGAGTGACATCAGCGAGTCTGCTGGTGCAGCAGTCAGGGCAGATAAACCCAAGATAACTCTTCCGTTGGCTAAACAGTATGCCAAACAGTTGATACATGGTGCTGCGAGAAATCTGAAGAAAGTTTTCTCGTCAAACAGCAAAGTGAAAAGCAGAGAATCACTGCAATCCTTTGCTGACTCTGTTTCTGAACTGCTCCGACCAGAGGGTGGTGAGAAACACCCAGCTGATGAAGAGAGGCAGTTAGAAAACCTGCAACATATCGCAGAGGGTAGAGACCTGGTCTTTACAGAGGCACTGAGGAGCCTCCTTTCTGAATACACCATTGACGTGATGACTCCAGAGTCATTTTGTCAGCTTGGGCCATTCAGAAATACACAGGCCATCATCAGGAGGGCTACTTGCAGGACAGTGTGGCGTTTCCAGCTACTGCTGAGGTGGTGGCTGACATATCAGGCTGGCATCCATTGTGACCATGTCATGACGGCTTTAAATGCCACTGAGCCAACCTCACCAGCACCCGCAGTCACAGTACCTGAGACAGGTGCTGAACCGGTGCTCCACTTACCACCAGACCAGGATTCAGAGATCGACAGACTCTCTGTCAGATTACTTGTCAACAAGCTTGTCACCAGAGTCTGTAAAAAGGCTAAGATCCACGTCAGATCTGAAGACCTCTATGTCATCGTTGACCACCTTTCCAGTAGGATATGGGCAGAGGTTGAGGGAGCTGATTTTGAAATCTCCCCAGCAACTTTTGAAAGACCCGACAAGGCCGTTTTCCAGGATTTGTGTAAATCCTGGGGCTGTGCTGAGCTTGTTCTTCTGAGAATGAACCGAGGAGAACAAGAAATCGATCACATAGCCAGCACCTTCAAACATCATCTGATGAAGCCACCGAAGCAACAAAGTGCCATCTGCAGACTCTTTTCCAGTCTGGGCCAAGCTATCTCCAAGCCCTTCACTTGGACCTGGGCCAGAGTCACTGCCATTTAGGTGACAGGATTCATGCTGGAGGAAAAAATTGGCGTGAGGCCTTTTTCCTCCAGCATGAATGCAATGGGCTCTGTGCACCAGCATGAGTATTTACACATTATTGCTGAGTGGCTCCAAAGCGAAGGGAGCGCCGATTTTTTTTTTTTGTGTGTGTGTGTGTGTGTGTGTGTGATAGTGATAGTGTCGTGATAGTGTCGTGAGTGACATCAGCGAGTCTGCTGGTGCAGCAGTCAGGGCAGATAAACCCAAGATAACTCTTCCGTTGGCTAAACAGTATGCCAAACAGTTGATACATGGTGCTGCGAGAAATCTGAAGAAAGTTTTCTCGTCAAACAGCAAAGTGAAAAGCAGAGAATCACTGCAATCCTTTGCTGACTCTGTTTCTGAACTGCTCCGACCAGAGGGTGGTGAGAAACACCCAGCTGATGAAGAGAGGCAGTTAGAAAACCTGCAACATATCGCAGAGGGTAGAGACCTGGTCTTTACAGAGGCACTGAGGAGCCTCCTTTCTGAATACACCATTGACGTGATGACTCCAGAGTCATTTTGTCAGCTTGGGCCATTCAGAAATACACAGGCCATCATCAGGAGGGCTACTTGCAGGACAGTGTGGCGTTTCCAGCTACTGCTGAGGTGGTGGCTGACATATCAGGCTGGCATCCATTGTGACCATGTCATGACGGCTTTAAATGCCACTGAGCCAACCTCACCAGCACCCGCAGTCACAGTACCTGAGACAGGTGCTGAACCGGTGCTCCACTTACCACCAGACCAGGATTCAGAGATCGACAGACTCTCTGTCAGATTACTTGTCAACAAGCTTGTCACCAGAGTCTGTAAAAAGGCTAAGATCCACGTCAGATCTGAAGACCTCTATGTCATCGTTGACCACCTTTCCAGTAGGATATGGGCAGAGGTTGAGGGAGCTGATTTTGAAATCTCCCCAGCAACTTTTGAAAGACCCGACAAGGCCGTTTTCCAGGATTTGTGTAAATCCTGGGGCTGTGCTGAGCTTGTTCTTCTGAGAATGAACCGAGGAGAACAAGAAATCGATCACATAGCCAGCACCTTCAAACATCATCTGATGAAGCCACCGAAGCAACAAAGTGCCATCTGCAGACTCTTTTCCAGTCTGGGCCAAGCTATCTCCAAGCCCTTCACTTGGACCTGGGCCAGAGTCACTGCCATTTAGGTGACAGGATTCATGCTGGAGGAAAAAATTGGCGTGAGGCCTTTTTCCTCCAGCATGAATGCAATGGGCTCTGTGCACCAGCATGAGTATTTACACATTATTGCTGAGTGGCTCCAAAGCGAAGGGAGCGCCGATTTTTTTTTTTTTTTTTTTTTTGTGTGTGTGTGTGTGATAGTGATAGTGTCGTGATAGTGTCGTGAGTGACATCAGCGAGTCTGCTGGTGCAGCAGTCAGGGCAGATAAACCCAAGATAACTCTTCCGTTGGCTAAACAGTATGCCAAACAGTTGATACATGGTGCTGCGAGAAATCTGAAGAAAGTTTTCTCGTCAAACAGCAAAGTGAAAAGCAGAGAATCACTGCAATCCTTTGCTGACTCTGTTTCTGAACTGCTCCGACCAGAGGGTGGTGAGAAACACCCAGCTGATGAAGAGAGGCAGTTAGAAAACCTGCAACATATCACAGAGGGTAGAGACCTGGTCTTTACAGAGGCACTGAGGAGCCTCCTTTCTGAATACACCATTGACGTGATGACTCCAGAGTCATTTTGTCAGCTTGGGCCATTCAGAAATACACAGGCCATCATCAGGAGGGCTACTTGCAGGACAGTGTGGCGTTTCCAGCTACTGCTGAGGTGGTGGCTGACATATCAGGCTGGCATCCATTGTGACCATGTCATGACGGCTTTAAATGCCACTGAGCCAACCTCACCAGCACCCGCAGTCACAGTACCTGAGACAGGTGCTGAACCGGTGCTCCACTTACCACCAGACCAGGATTCAGAGATCGACAGACTCTCTGTCAGATTACTTGTCAACAAGCTTGTCACCAGAGTCTGTAAAAAGGCTAAGATCCACGTCAGATCTGAAGACCTCTATGTCATCGTTGACCACCTTTCCAGTAGGATATGGGCAGAGGTTGAGGGAGCTGATTTTGAAATCTCCCCAGCAACTTTTGAAAGA